>JAULJL010000019.1:10172531-10202531 GCA_030761205.1 Fremontodendron californicum | reverse complement strand
TAACTCTATCTGGTTGACTTGGGCTATTTCTGAAGAAATCTGAACCATCTGGCATGATAAGACTAAACTCTACCTTCAAAAAATTCATCAACTTTAGAGGTCATACCGTCAGGCCCCGGCGCCTTGTTGGGGTGAATTTTGAGTAATGCAGCATGCATCTCCTCTTCTGTGACATCACTCACAAGAGCTTCATTCATTGTGGGTGTAATAACCCAAGATATACCACTCACAGCTTATGTAATATTTTACGGACTCCGACGCTCCAATGAACAACAGTTCCCCGCCTTAATATATTTAGAATAGTGGTCGATCCCTCGGGAATTACATTCGTAACTTAATGTTATGTTCACGCGATGATTCCAAAAGTACTACCCTGTTCGTAGTCTATGTTTGGGGAGAATACTTGACAGGAGATAGACACAGGCGGTAGATAGGTCCCCCACTTCGATTCCCGCCCCGTTAGCATCTCCGATCCGAGATAAGGGATTACTTCGTTAGGTCTTTTCGGTCTGGAGCCGGCCGGTAATGGACCTACTTACCTTGCTTGTGGACCAGCTGCGGAGCTAACCCTTGTTCTATTGGTTTGGTGGTTGCTACCAAGACGATTTCTTTATGCCCATCAAAGGACCTCAAGATGCTAATCCACGAAAAACGATACGAGAAATTCGAAAGAACTCATATACGAAACGAGGGCGACCCGTGGAAATACATCGGTTTCTTACTCGTGCAAAGGAACTATTTCTTGGCAACTTGGACAACTTATAACGATGTTTGTCCCGCATATCACTAGGAAGATCGGGATCTTTACAAAAGGTTTATCACACTAGATAGATATCATATTCATGGAATACGATTCACTTTCAAGATGCCTTGGTGGTGAAATGGTAAACACGCGAGACTCAAAATCTCATGCTAAAGAGCGTGGAGGTTCGAGTCCTCTTCAAGGCATAATATTGAGAATGCTCATTGAATTGGAATAAGTTCGGCAACGAATCACGAGATCTTGGTGATCTTCTCTATCTAATGAATGGGGAGTCTGCTTTGAAATCGTTCGCCCTGCACCCACCCCCGAGTATATGCTTCAACAGGAATCACGCACACAAGGGTAGATTGATACAATATAAACCTCTGGAAAAATGCCCCCCCGTAACCCAGCGGATAAAGTAAATTACATAGTCCATTTTAGGGATTGGCGACTTACCCATTCCGTGACTTTGGCACTGGACGTTCCCAAAATGGGTACTATCGGGTCGGGTGAATTCAATAATAGACGCCTGGTGGCATTCCAGCTTTCCTTCTCCTTTTAGGACCTATCCGAAAGAGAATCCAGTACTTCTCATTCGTGAATATATGAATAGGGCGAACCGCCCCGTGGATATCTTTGTTTCGGAACAAAACAATTAGAATTAGGCTCGGTCAACTGGAATTTGTATTATCCATATATTATCCATATTGGGGATCCTCCAGTTGAGAAGATCCATCGACCTGAGATGAAAAAAGCTTTACAAGGAGCTCTAGGAACTCTGAATAGTTCTTCAAACAACGAGTTACATTTACGTACCATTAGCGCTAATATTGGCTTGTTTGGGGTGATGAAAGAAATAACTGATTAGCCCTTTTTTTTTTACCTTTTACTTTATTGTAGGCATTATTTTTTTCTTCCAAAAAATAATTAGGAAATACTCATGGTAACTATTAGAGCCAACGAAATTAGTAATATTATCCGTGAACGTATTGAGCAATATAATAGAGAAGTAAAGATTATAAATACTGGTACCGTACTTCAAGTAGGCGATGGCGTTGCTCGTATTCATGGTCTTGATGAAGTAATGGCAGGTGAATTAGTAGAATTTGAAGAGGGTACAATAGGCATTGCCCTGAATTTGGAATCAAATAATGTTGGTGTTGTATTAATGGGTGACGATTTGATGATAGAAGAGGGAAGTTCTGTACAAGCAACAGGAAAAATTGCTCAGATACCAGTGAGTGAGGCTTATTTGGGTCGTGTTATAAATGCCCTGGCTAAGCCTATTGACGGTCGGGGTGAAATTTCAGCTTCTGAATCTCGGTTAATTGAATCTCCTGCCCTAGGTATTATTTTGAGACATTCCGTTTATGAGCCTCTTCAAACAGGACTTATTGCTATTGATTCGATGATCCCTATAGGACGTGGTCAGCGAGAATTAATTATTGGGGATAGACAGACCGGTAAAACAGCAATAGCCACGGATACGATTTTCAATCAGCAAGGGCAAAATGTAATATGTGTTTATGTAGCTATTGGTCAAAAAGCATCTTCTGTGCCTCAGGTAGTGACCACTTTCCAAGAAAGAGGAGTGATGGAGTACACTATTGTGGTAGCCGAAACGGCGGATTCCCCAGCTACATTACAATACCTCGCTCCTTATACAGGAGCAGCTTTGGCTGAATATTTTATGCATCGTATCACCTTAATCATTTATGATGATCTTTCCAAGCAAGCACAGGCTTATCGCCAAATGTCTCTTCTATTACGAAGACCGTCTGGTAGTGAAGCTTATCCAGGAGATGTTTTTTATTTGCATTCACGCCTTTTAGAAAGAGCCGTTAAATCAAGTTCTCAGTTAGGTGAAGGAAGTATGACTGCTTTACCAATAGTTGAGACCCAGTCGGGAGACGTTTCAGCGTATATTCCTACTAATGTGATTTCCATTACAGATGGACAAATATTTTTATCCGCCGATCTATTCAATGCTGGAATCAGACCTGATATTAATGTGGGGATTTCCGTCTCCAGAGTAGGATCCGCGGCTCAAATTAAAGCTATGAAACAAGTCGCTGGTAAATCAAAATTGGAATTGGCCCAATTCGCCAAATTAGAAGCCTTTGTGCAATTTGCTTCTGATCTCGATAAAGCTACTCAGAATCAATTGGCAAGAGATCAACGATTATGTGAGTTGCTTAAACAATCCCAATCAGCCCCTCTTACAGTGGCAGAACAGATAAGTACTATTTATACCGGAACGAATGGTTATCTTGATTCATTAGAAATTGGACAAGTAAATAAATTTCTCGTTGAGTTACGTACTTACTTAAAAACGAATAAACCTCAGTTCCAGTCCAGTTTCAGAGGTTCAAAAGCCAAAGGCAACTCTCAGACCATTTGAGTTTACAGACTCTGCCGCTTAAGTGACTATGCGATAGAACATGGGTTCACCCACTCAAAACAAAACTACAACTAGACTACCAGAAGAGGAACTTAATGGGCAATAAGACCTACTAATAGGAAGAAAATGTGCTATCAAAATAGGTTCCGAATCGAGCAATAAGTGAAAGAGCTTGACCAATCCCAATGAGGGAAGTAGCTGAAAGAGAAGTGGAAAGGGACATCTTGAACTCAGGGGGAAGGGACCTTAACAATAACCAAAGAAGTGCGTGCATTTCCCGATCAAAGAAGCCCTTGAACTCACCTTCATTCAACAAAGAAACTTCACACATGAACTCTCCTCGGGATTGGACTCTTTCTGACAGCCCTTTTGCCAGCGTAGCGCATTGATTGGCGCATTGAAGTGGGGAATTAAAAAGACAGAGTGGCCGCAGGAAAGGAACTGGCTTCATACTATATAATTAAAAGGATTTCCTCTTCCCAGAATGAAAGACAGAGAAACGAAGGAATTGGTGTTGGTACCGCTTTGCCTTGCTTGGCACCTTTCCTTCGCTTGCTTCCTTGCATGGACAGCTACCAAGCCTTACCTCTTGACTTTCCTTCGGGTAAACTAAGAGCTCTTTCTTCAATAAAGGTTTTGAACAGTTCAATGGCAGATCCCCCTTTCTGGAAGGTACGGCATTCAGCTTGTGGATCAAATTGGGTAAATATAGAAAGGTAGTTTGAGTGATCCTTTGGTTCAAGCCTAATTCCAATCGAGGTTGCCTTAAAAGCATGAAATTCAATCAGCCTTGACATTAAGGTAAGGGTAAGTATATCATGGAGAATGTCTTTTTTATTAGAGTTATTGATCCCTCCATTTTCTGTGAAAAGGGATACAAATGACAGAATTTCATTCCCAACGATATCCTTTTTTTTATTTATTTTTTCCTTTTTATTTTTTGTTGGGGTTTATTTGTAAACTATTTGTAAACGGTGAAAGTGGAAAAGCAGTCAGATGATACATCATCAGATGATTGTACAAGGAAGGCGGTAGATTATCGAAAAGAAAGAGTGGAAAAGAATATATATAAATAAAGGAAAGGAATTCTTTTGATTGGACCAAGAATCAAATTTTGTATTTGGTGTGGATAAAAGATCTTTCTATGTTATACTATTCATTTCTCGACGGTGAATCGATTTGATAGCTTAGATATTGTTATTCATGATATTGATTTGATTCGATGTCATTGAAATGTAAGTCATTGCATTGAATTTACAAGCAAAAATTTATCATCTCTATGGGATTAAATCTCGAGTTATTGCGAAGTAAAAAAAACAATGAAATTATGGAAGTAAATATTCTAGCATTTATTGCTACAGCGCTGTTCATTTTAGTTCCTACCGCTTTTTTATCCATGTTCTGGCTCATTCGTATGCTCATCCTATTCATGCCACCAGAACCTGTAATAAACCATCATTTAAAACCATCCTGTTAAAGGGAATCTTTGGATATCAGTAAGAAGGAATTGGCCTCATATATTCATTCTTGCACATCCGACTCTTGCTGTCTTGACTTCTTGATAACTGTGTATTCAAATACCAATATCACACATACCCTGGAGACTGTTCCCACTCTTCTATACTAGCCTAAGCCTAGGTCAAGAGGGAAAGCTAGCCTCACTATACCGATCATGGCTTCTGAACCTAAGCACATCCCATCGATGTTTTCGTGGTAGAAAGTATAATAATAGCGGAGGTTTTTAAACACTGGCGGGATAAGAAGAGAGGCGGTTTCGAGTGCTCATGTGCCAATTTCGGGTGAGGGAATGCTAATGGATCCTCCGTAGTTGATCAACCTCTTTCAGAGCCTGTTACTCGTAAGTCACAATCATTCTATGACCATGGAAAAAAGGATTTCAATGCTGATTTAGGGTCGGCCAAACGAATGAGACTTGTTCACCAACAGAAAGAGAGAGAGTGCTAACCCGAAGCACCGTCCCCTACCATCCCAATTGAATTAACTTCTGCTACTGCTCGGAGGGGAAGAGAAGGACAAAGGAAGCTACAACTTATCTGCGAAAACCTTGCAAGTCAACTCTAGCAACGTATCAGCTTCAAGTGGATAAAATATTGTTCAATTATACTGACTGTCGCATATCAGCTGTAGCATATGCATATGCGCAGTGAAGCACTTTTTTATTCCGTAAAGATAGGTTCTTTCGCTAATGTCTTGATGGACATACTTGATGGCTATTAGAACTGTGATTATCAAATATGATTTCAACCTCCCCAACGTCTCTCCTTATGTCGATTATTCCCTCTCCGGACTTTATTCTTGTATGATCTGCCCAACAATTCAAGAAGGAAGGCACCAAACTACTTGAACTATTTATAGGTCTACCTAGGATATGATACTGGCTATCGGGTAAGGCTTTCGAACAGGCAACAGGCTTACAGCAGGAACGAATAAGTGAGACCATACGCGAACGGCTGAGCTCAGTCTTCCCTGTAAAAAAAATAGTGGTCATGCTAGGATGAGCCGGGGTTGGTAAGGAAAATGAATCTGGACCAATCACACGTAGGAAAATAGGCCGGCAGTACTCTCACCTTCTGCTCCACCATGGTGGGGTCTTTTTTTTCTTCGGGAAAAGGATCTTTGATTCCAAGATCTTCTAGGGGACGCAGCTACCTATAGTAAGTAGGAAAGAACGTCTTTTTGTCCTTGCCTGCAAACTTATCATTTGACGAAATAGCGTAAATAAAGTCCTCCGCCTACACTACTAGAAGGAAAGAAGGGCGAACAAAGGGACTCAAAAAGATAGGTTAGCGACCGGGTGAAAGGTTGGAACTGATTTCGAAGTTAGGGTCCTATTCCCATACTTGGATGATGGAAAAAGCAGTCTTCCTCGCTTGCTCGAATGCTTGGCTTAGTGAATCAGTCAATGGCAACTTTCTAGCGATCTCAGAAGCACAAGGAAGCAGAGGAAAGAAGGCCCGCCATAAGAGGGTCCCCAACCCCGGAATGATGTATGAAAGAGACTCTAGAAAGCTATCGAAGTGGACAAGAGAGTGCTGCTTCTTATGACAAAGCCCTTGCTGCAGTGTGAAAGAGTGGCGGGGAATGGTTGGGCTCAGGAGTCAAGTCAACATAGTGTGGAAAGTGGCATCGACCTTCTAGTGCCTTGTAGGGAAAGAGCGGTTATCTAGGCAGATAGAGAAGGAATTCCAATAGAGAATAAAGAATGTTGAAATGAGAGTTGCATTTAGTAGCGGCGGTGCCTCATTCAAATGAGACTTGGAAAATGAGATAGGGTCTAACTGGGAGGCAGGAAGAAGGCTACACGAGTGGTTTGGGAAAGAATCTCTTTGACAGTCTGGTGCCATAGCTTTGACTCCACCCCAGTAATAGGAGGGAGAGGAGCTGCTACTTCACTCTCTTTTCAAGGGGATCGGGATGAGGCAAAAGGGGGCTTTATTCACGTCCTCTGGGTCATCCACTAAGTGAGTGAAAGAGGTCTCATTGGGAGAATTGGGAAGAGAGAAGGCCAGCCTCCGACTATGTGAAAGCTTTTTCTCTCATATTCACTTTTCAAGAATATATATAATAGGTAGTTCGCTTAGCTTCTGGAACGCCTGTTACGATTTTGACTGCCCAATAACCAATTTTTTCCCGAGGTAAGGAATAACCTGTTACACCAACAGATACGATCAACACAGCCAGAACCACGCCTGTAACCCAAGTCAATTCACGAGGTTTTTTAAGACCACCAGTGAGATAGACACGAAATACGTGCAGGATCATCATTAAGACCATCATACTTGCCGACCATCGATGAACTGATCGGATTAACCAACCAAAGTTAGCTTCAGTCATTATGTATTGAACAGAAGCAAAAGCCTCAGTAACGGTTGGATGATGGAAACTCAATTAAGAGTTGTAAACCCAAGTGCAGGTTATGTTCAAGTAATAAATTCTCGGGTGTCCGAGGTCGAACCACAGGGAAGCGTATTAGTAAGTATAAGTTTATAAATATATAAGAAAAATAAAATAAACAAGATATTAGGGAATCAATAACAAAGAAAGTAAACAAGATATTAGAGAACAAAATAAACAAAATAACATAAAAGCAATTAAACAAGATATAAAAAAAAAACAATAAGAAAAGATGTTGAGGTTAGAGAATCCACTCTTGGTGTTATGCTAAGATTAATCTTGTTTTATTACACAATTGAAATCCACACATAAGGGAGGTTCCAACCGGAAGGTTTAGCAATTCAGTCCAAATTGTCCAACGTCCATAGCATATGATATTATGTTCATTTGGTGTCCTCAAAACTCACAAAAAGAGTCCAAGCATTCCTTATGCCAAGGTATATGTCTACAACAAATCAAGGTTATGAAACCAAGCATTTACTGTGCCATTTTCATTGTCAATAATGAATCAAGATCTCTACTTTGCAAGTATGATTTTAAACCAAAAGAAAATATTATCTACACTAGTGTTTATAAATGATGATTCATTTTAGCTCATGTTGAAGAGACTAACCTTAGCATTTACCAAGAGCTTCACCTCATCACCTCAACAATATGATTAGAAACACATACTAGATATGAATAAAATGAAAAGAAATGTAAGAAGAAAAAGAAAACTAGAGAAAGGAAAGAAAAAGAAAACTTAGAGAATTTTATTACAATGGCTATCCTACCAATGTATCAATGTATCCCAATACTCATCCAAGGCCCTCTATTTATACACATTTTGGAGGGCTAAATGACAAGAGACAAGCTTTAAAATTTCAAAGGTAGGTATAATAGGTGGGTGCATTTTTCTAACAATTTTCGTCATATTGTATGACAATTCTGATCAGCCAGCTTGATGGTCGATTTTGTCAATGTTGGAGGCTCGATCTGATAAAATGGTCTTCTAGAAAAATATACCCCTATCAGTTACGGATCCATAGCCGTTGGAATCAGATCATTTGCGCACGTGGATCGGGAGATATGGTCAAAATACCAAAACGGTGCAGAACAGACGTCATTGCACATCAGCCAACTTGATGGTCGATTTCGCTAGGGAAAACGACTCCGTTTCAAGAAGTGTAAAACATGAAAAAGATAGATATGCCTCTTAGCTTTGCAGGGATACAAAGTTCAGCCTTATTGCTTCAGTGAAACTCGAGATATAGCTGATAAGGAAAAAGGTGTCGGAACTGGAACTGAACTGGATTTGCCCTTAATTCTAGTAATCTGAAATCACTCAAAGAAACTTGTGAAAAACACCAAATTACATAAAAATATAAAAGATCATAAACACAATTAGACTAAACAATAATAACTCGTATTTGACACAAAACAATAATAAAACATAACTAAAAACTATATAATTATACGAGTTATCACACCCCCACACTTAGATTGTTGCTAGTCCCTAGCAACGGCTTAATAAAAATAAAATAAGAAAATCTAATCTAGTCCATTTTCGTAGGAAATCACGGTGGCACTTAGCATGTGACACAAGCCTTTAAACCCCTAGGTGTCCCTAGTGGACGAGTTTAGTCTCGTGAGGGTTTACTAGGACGATACCCACAAACATTGAAGACATAAGAAAAACTAAAAATTATAACTAATCCTTCCAATATAAATTAGAGATAATCATTGGACAAGTCTTAAAAACTAATCAATAGCTTAAAGAAATTCACAAAAAAACTTGCTTGAATGTAAACAGTTTGAGTTAAGCCAATATTAACATAACATATTTCAATCAAAATAGTGTATATTCAAACTTAATCTCAACTTCTCACATGGGATACTCTCTTGATTTTCACTCTTTAAAGTAGTGGTAAAGTGTTTACACTCAATCAATCTCATGAAAACACTTCTACCATATGCTTGCTTGTCCACCTATTCTCCACTATTTAGATCATACAACTTCATAAATCAAGAGGTCGTTATTCAAGGTTGTAATGGGGCCAAAGGGTTATAATGTGGTTAAAGAACAAAAGGATAAAGATATCACAAAGGTTCCAAAGAGTTCATAGATTTTAGAGACATAATAAGATCATACAAATAAAACTTCTCAAAACTCTTATAAAGCACATAATAACATAGGCTAAATATTCATGTTGAGCCTTTGCATCATTCTAACCAACTTTGTAACATCTTTTTCTAGAAGTTCAAGAGAAGATTTTTTTTTTTTTTTAATATGAGAATGTATTTGACAATGATCCCTTTCTTTTTCTCTTGACTTTTTCTTTTCTTTTCTTCCCCCACACTTATCTTTTGTTTCTAACCCAAATTTTCAACTAAAAATATCCCTTGTTTTTTTTTTTTTTTTTTTTTGCAATATGTCTCAAAATATAAAAATCCATCTTTAGAACAAGGGTAAGGATATAAGTATATTTAGGCTAGGTGTAAGTTGTGGTTACCAATAAAACAACATATTTAATGTAGGCTCAAATTGGCTCACTAGTGGGGATGTTCTCTTAGAACATTAATAAGGGATGGCTGTTTGGCTCTGGTTATAATCCTAATGCCTCTATCATATTCATGTTGTCACATGTATCAATATAGTCTCAAATGGTTTAAAGCAAGTTCTAGAGAATCATGTAATCATAAGAGCACTCAAGAAAGAAATTAGATTGATTTGTATAATGCATCAATCTTTATAGGCTCAAAAACTCACAAGGATGATTATACAAGTCAGATTAAGTCTAAACATGCTTCTTTCTCAATCAACATATCATATTAACATTGGCTCATAAAAAGGTTGACATCAAGCTCAATTCTCATGAAAATCTTCTCACTGATAAATCTGTTTTAGACTTATGCAATTCATATCTCATCATTGTATTAAAAGGAACTAAAACACACTAAAAATAATAATAATAATAATAATAATAAAGACTCATAAAAAAAATAGTAGACAAAAATAAAAGAAATCCTAAATCGTTCCCCCCACACTTAATTCTTACATTGTCCTCAATGTAAGTTTATTAACCCAAATGAAAGAATCATGTGTAAGAGAAAAGAACTAATAACATAAGAATAGGAATAACTAAGACTCAAAACAAAACAAAATCATGCAACCTAATTAATCCTAAAATACTAAACAAAAATTAACAAGTAAACATAAAAAGATTAAAATCAAACTGACAAGGTATGTCTCAAGTCTCCCTTACTCAGACCTTGTTCAGAATGAATACTTCTAAATGGCTTAAAACACAACAAATTTTTTTTTTTTTTGAAGATTAGTAAAAATTATATTTACATCTAGTTATTTTCAAAACAAGGATCAGAAAGAAAAAACAACCTCTTCTTGAGTAACATGATTTTCCAAAAAGAGTTTGAGTCTTTGTCCATTTACCTTGAATACGTTACCATTTTGAGGATTCTCAATGTCAACTGCTCCATAATGATACACATGCTTAACCACAAATGGGCCAGTCCATCTTGATCTCAACTTACCAGGAAATATGTGAAGTCTAGAATTATAAAGTAGAACTTTTTGCCCAACATTAAATGTTTTTCTTGAAATTAACTTGTCATGAAAGGCTTTAGTTCTTTCTTTATGAATTTTAGAATTCTCATATGCATCATTTCTGAGTTCCTCAAGTTCATTTATGACTGGAAAAGTTTCATTCTCACCCAAAAAGGAATATTTTAGCTCGGATGGCAATGGTTTTAAATCCAGCTTGGGTGGTTCAATAGTTGATGGTACAGTGACATTTGTGAGTGATGGAAGTTCCTCAAACTTTTGTTTCCAACAATGCTTAACCTGAAAAGAATTTAACAAAGAATCAGTGTGTGAAATTTCTGAAGCATTATCAAACTCACATTCAATTAAATAAGCTTCTAAAGGATCATGGAATGTGGTAGTGGTGAGATGTTCATGAACAAGTTCTTCAATGAAATCCACTTCATGTACTTCTGAATCATCACCAGGTTGCTTGCAAGTGTTGAACACATTTAATTCTAAAGTCATATTTCCAAAAGAAATGTTCAACATACCATTCCTGCAATTTATCAGAGCATTAGAAGTTGCAAGAAATGGACGGCCTAATATAACAGGAATTTGAACATTTGGATTTGAAACAGGATGTGTGTCCAAAACAATAAAATCAACAGGGAAGTAAAAATTATCAATTTGAACCAAAACATCTTCAACTATCCCTCGAGGAATATTTACAGAACGATCAGCTAGTTGAAGTGTAACAGGTGTTTCCTTGAGTTCACCTAAACCTAACTGTTGATAAACAGAAAAAGGCAAAAGATTAACACTAGCACCAAGATCAAGCAATGCACGTTCTATTCTAGTGTTTCCAATGATGCATGAGATTGTTGGACATCCAGGATCTTTGAATTTTGGTGGAGTAAGGTGCTGAATGATTGAGCTCACACTTTCCGTCAGAAATGCTTTCTTTTGTACATTATGTTTCCTTTTAACTGTGCACATGTCCTTCAAAAATTTAGCATAAGATGGAACTTGTTTGATTGCATCCAATAAAGGAATGTTAATCTTAACTTGTTTGAAAAGTTCATATATTTCTACATTTTTATTCAAATTCTTTACTGTTTGCAACCTTTGAGGAAAAGGAGCAGGATGCATACCTTTTTCTTTGTCCAAATTTTCAAGAAGTTCAGACTTACCATCATCCTTACCATTACTTTTCGGAGGGGAAGGAGGATCTTGGTCTTTTGATGGAATGTTTTTGTCAATTGCCTTTCCACTTCGAAGAGTTGTGATAGAACTGACATTTTCCTGTTGAGTTTCATTGGAGCAAGAAACAAGACATTGAGTAGAAGGGTTAGGCTGAGGTTGAGCAGGAAACTTACCTTTTTCTTGAGTGCGTAATGAAGCTGTCAATGTGGACAAGGTGTTTTTGATCTCATTGATGTCCTGTGAAGTTTGGTTATTCACATTTGCTTGTGTTTGCATGAATGCTTGCAATGTCTCTTCCAAGGTTTGTACACGTGAAGGTTGATAGGAAAAAGTGTTGCCCGGCTTTTGAGATTGTAGTACCTGAACATGATTATTATTCCGCCAACTGAAGTTGGGATGATTTCTCCATTCAGGGTTATACATTTCAGAGTAAGGGGAAGGAAAAGGCTTTGTAAATGTGTTTATGGAATTTACTTGATCATGCAACGCTTCTTTAAGAATAGGAATGTTTGGACATTCAGAAGTGGGGTGTTTCATGATTTCACAAATTCCACAACTTTCTTCATTTTTAACCGTTTTGACTTCTTTTACTTCTCTAAGTTCCATGGCTTCAATCTTTCTAGCCAAATTAGCTACTTTAGCTTTTATCTCATCTTCTTGACTAAAATGATATTTACCTCTGTTAGAAACAAGATTAGATCTATTGAAACTTTCAGAGGAATTATCTGTGTGCCAGGCTTGAGAGTTATCTGCCAAATGGTCTAGGTAGTCAAAGGCTTCTTCAGGTTCTTTTTCTAGAAACTCACCGTTACACATTGTTTCAACAAATTGTTTAGTTTCGGGAGTTAAACTTTCATAAAAGAAACTAATAAGACGCCATTTTTCAAAACCATGATGTGGACAAGAACTTAACAAATCTTTAAAACGCTCCCAGCACTGAAAAAATGCTTCATTTTGATTTTGATTGAAATTTTGAATCTGTCTTTTCAAAGCAGTAGTTTTATGTGCTGGGAAAAATTTCTTTAGAAACTCAGTTTGTAATTCTTGCCATGTGCCAATTGACCTTGGTTTTAAATTATGAAGCCAAATTTTTGCTTTATCTTTTAAAGAAAAAGGAAATAATTTTAGCTTGACAATTTCATTTGTACATTGTTGGTCATTAAAGGTGACACATACATCCTCGAAGTCTTTTAGAAACGAGTAAGCACTTTCCGATTCTAACCCATGGAAATTTGGAAGCAAAGCTATCATACCTGGTTTAAAACGAAAGTTGTTTGCATTGAGAGGAAAAATAAAACAAGAGGGTGATGAGCTTCGAGTTGGTTGCAAGTAGTCACGCATGGTGCGTACTTGTCTGTTCTCATCTTCAGCATGAACACTTTCATTGTCAGCCATGGTAGGAGTTGTATTAGAAAGATTACCTGAAAAAGTTTCACAATAAAATCTAACTAAACGACGAGATCTAAAATCACGTCGCCAAACAAGCATAAAACAAAGTTAATAAACAAAATTAGGCGGTATAACCAGCCAATAAAAATAAATATATACAAATTAGGCGGTATAACCAGCCAATAAAAATAAATTTAAACAAATTAGGCGGTATAACCAGCCAAAAAAAAATAAATATACTTATAAACTTATATACTTAGTATTGCTTCCCCGGCAACGGCGCCAAAAACTTGATGGAAACTCAATTAAGAGTTGTAAACCCAAGTGCAGGTTATGTTCAAGTAATAAATTCTCGGGTGTCCGAGGTCGAACCACAGGGAAGCGTATTAGTAAGTATAAGTTTATAAATATATAAGAAAAATAAAATAAACAAGATATTAGGGAATCAATAACAAAGAAAGTAAACAAGATATTAGAGAACAAAATAAACAAAATAACATAAAAGCAATTAAACAAGATATAAAAAAAAAAACAATAAGAAAAGATGTTGAGGTTAGAGAATCCACTCTTGGTGTTATGCTAAGATTAATCTTGTTTTATTACACAATTGAAATCCACACATAAGGGAGGTTCCAACCGGAAGGTTTAGCAATTCAGTCCAAATTGTCCAACGTCCATAGCATATGATATTATGTTCATTTGGTGTCCTCAAAACTCACAAAAAGAGTCCAAGCATTCCTTATGCCAAGGTATATGTCTACAACAAATCAAGGTTATGAAACCAAGCATTTACTGTGCCATTTTCATTGTCAATAATGAATCAAGATCTCTACTTTGCAAGTATGATTTTAAACCAAAAGAAAATATTATCTACACTAGTGTTTATAAATGATGATTCATTTTAGCTCATGTTGAAGAGACTAACCTTAGCATTTACCAAGAGCTTCACCTCATCACCTCAACAATATGATTAGAAACACATACTAGATATGAATAAAATGAAAAGAAATGTAAGAAGAAAAAGAAAACTAGAGAAAGGAAAGAAAAAGAAAACTTAGAGAATTTTATTACAATGGCTATCCTACCAATGTATCAATGTATCCCAATACTCATCCAAGGCCCTCTATTTATACACATTTTGGAGGGCTAAATGACAAGAGACAAGCTTTAAAATTTCAAAGGTAGGTATAATAGGTGGGTGCATTTTTCTAACAATTTTCGTCATATTGTATGACAATTCTGATCAGCCAGCTTGATGGTCGATTTTGTCAATGTTGGAGGCTCGATCTGATAAAATGGTCTTCTAGAAAAATATACCCCTATCAGTTACGGATCCATAGCCGTTGGAATCAGATCATTTGCGCACGTGGATCGGGAGATATGGTCAAAATACCAAAACGGTGCAGAACAGACGTCATTGCACATCAGCCAACTTGATGGTCGATTTCGCTAGGGAAAACGACTCCGTTTCAAGAAGTGTAAAACATGAAAAAGATAGATATGCCTCTTAGCTTTGCAGGGATACAAAGTTCAGCCTTATTGCTTCAGTGAAACTCGAGATATAGCTGATAAGGCAAAAGGTGTCGGAACTGGAACTGAACTGGATTTGCCCTTAATTCTAGTAATCTGAAATCACTCAAAGAAACTTGTGAAAAACACCAAATTACATAAAAATATAAAAGATCATAAACACAATTAGACTAAACAATAATAACTCGTATTTGACACAAAACAATAATAAAACATAACTAAAAACTATATAATTATACGAGTTATCATTGGACGATAGTAAAAAGTCATAGCAAATCCTATAGCTACTTGTACCAAAAAACATGTAAGCGTAATTCCTCCTAGACAATAAAATATGTTAACATGAGGAGGAACATATTTACTAGTTATATCAACTGCAATCGCCTGAATCTCGAGGCGTTCTTCGAACCAATCATAGACTTTTTTGAGATAGGTAAACCAAGAGGACTCCCCCTCTGAGAACCGTATATGAGAATTTCATCTCGTACAGCTCAAATAAAAATACCCAAGTAATAGCTGAGACGGATATGGAATAGAAAGTTTGAAACTTCTTAATCTTTTCATTCAATTTTATCTGAAGACACAAAAGAGTAAAAATCCGAAAGCTCTTTTTTGTAGTTGTAATTATAATGCCAAAAAATTAAGTCGAGCATTCGTCTTTATGTTGATCGTTACAGGCCTCTTGAATCTTCTATTTACCTACTTATTTCTTTTTCTTTGCTTTGATTTGTTATTTGTATGGAATGTGGCTTTAGTCTTGTTTTCTTTATTTTTGATAGGAATTCTCTTGTTAAGACCCTATGAATCAATTGAAACTTCAGATTCATACCAGAACCGTGATGATTCAATAAAACCTTCAAACTAAGTCCAAATTCTTTGAGTAAGAACCATTGGATCATCACTTATTCAATGAATAGAATAGATATAATAAATAAAATACAAAGAAAATAAAGGTTTGTCCTTTGATCAAAATAAGCATAAACTAAATGAGAGTTTGAAAGAAGAAAAAAATCTTTCGATTTATAAATAATATAACTCTTTCTTTGAATTTTTTTTTGAGTCCGGCCACGAGGTTTGAATATTAAGTATGAATCATAGTTCGAATACTTCGTGATCCATTTCATATATTCCGTGCTCCAGATACTAGAATGACTATCCGACGGGATAAAACTATCTCGATCAAGATGACAGACCCATTTTCTGTACTATCAATAGGATCAATTATAACAAGTCACACACTCATATTCCGGAAATACAGAAACAAATAAATTTCGCGGTCGAACTACCAAAATAGAATGGGCTAAAAAAAATCCGAGAACTAAAAGTTTCACTTTTTTGTATTGAAAAGCGAGGTTTCGTGGTTCTTGTGAATCTAATTCAGTGAAATTCCATCCAGTAAAATGGAAGAATTATAAATCTCCGAAATAATAGATAAGAATATCGCAAATAAAGCCATTGCGACACCCATCAAAGGAGTCGTTCCCTATCCAGGGGCTACTTTACCATATTCCGAATTCAATGGTTTCAAAAAATCCCCTACAACAGTTCGTCTTGGACCAGATCTAGAACTACCCTCAACGGTTTGTGTAGCCATAAATCTTATTTTGTATTCAGTGAGATCTATTGACTTTATATATCATTCCGCTGTAAATAAACGATCTTATCATAGATCCATTGTGATCTTGAAATTATATAATAATGGAAACAGCAACCTTAGTCGCCATCTCTATATCTGGTTTACTTGTAAGTTTTACTGGGTACGCCTTATATACTGCCTTTGGGCAACCCTCTCAACAATTAAGTCTTATTAATGCTTAAGGTAGGAATCAATTTGATTACACTATATATATTGAAGGAATCAGGTGATATTTAAAAGGTATTCTGTTTTCCTTTCTTTTCAACTCATTTTATATCTAAAATATTTTTTTTTTTTGGCTCGGCTATTCCACCCAGCCGAGCCATTACCTTTTATTAATATTATTATTAATATTAAGATTCTTAATGAAGAAGCCAGGAAAAAGCAATAAAGAAAGAAATCTATTCATCGAGCAAAAGGAGAGAGAGGGATTCGAACCCTCGATAGTTCTTTGTTTCGAACTATACCGGTTTTCAAGACCGGAGCTATCAACCACTCAGCCATCTCTCCGAAAGCTAATTTCTATTTTATTTTTATTCCACCGAATCGAACATGGCCATATGAGTTGATACCATCACTATGTATAGAAAGATATCGTGTATGAACCTATAGGTCAATCTATTTATCTGTATATATAGATAGATGAAATGCATGATCTAGCATGCCTATTTGTGAACGTGAAATAAAAAAATAACCCTTCACCCCATGTCCGAATAAAAGCGGTAAAGGGTTGGAAATAAGTCATATAGAATCAATCGATTCATGGTAAAATCCCTCTACCCTGCATTTTATTAATTTTTTTTGGTCAATATGATAGAGGGATCAAATGGTATAGTTCTTTTGTTGGTAGCTTGGAGGATTAGAAACATGACTATTCCTTTCCAATTGGCTGTTTTTGCATTAATTGCTACTTCGTCAATCTTACTGATTAGTGTACCTGTTGTATTTGCTTCTCCTGATGATTGGTTGAGTAACAAAAATATTGTATTTTCCGGTACATCGTATGGATTGGATTAGTTTTTCTAGTGGGTATCCTTAATTCTCTTATTTCGTGAATCTATCCATTCTGGATCCAAAAATGACCCCTCCCACGAATTTTTCAGATTTTGAGACACATTCAAATTCAATAATATAGAAGTATAAGTTGCCAAAATGAAAAAAAAAAAAAAAAAAAACAACAACAAATTAGAGGGGGTAGTCAAACTTCTGTAATCTGTAACTTGAATGAAATAAATAGAATTTGAATGATGAATGAAAAGAAAATAATAAAATAGAAATCATAATAAAAAAATGAAATTCTAAATTATTAAATTAATAAATTATTATTATTATACTTAAATATAATAATAATATAAGAATAATATAATAATAGATATAATAATAAAATAAAAAATATAAAAAATATAAAAAATATAGAAATATAGATTTCTAAATTGAAATATATTAATATAATTTTATATTAATATAAATATTAATAATTACTTAAAATTTATATTAATAACAATTAATAACAAATAATATAAATTAATAATAATTGATAATAACTTGTAATTTGATTAATTGATAATCATTTGAATTGTTATATAATTTAGATTGTTAATTGGTTTAGTAGTGGAATTTGATAAAATCGCCCTGAACTGAAGAAAGTATATGTCCTAGCTCTGACCAAATATTCTTTCGTATCAAGAATCAAGAACGAAAATGCGGATATAATCGAATGGTAAAATTTCTCTTTGCCAAGGAGAAGACGCGGGTTCGATTCCCGCTATCCGCCCAGGGCAGTGTATTTAAGATAAGAGGATAAAAGATTCGTTATAGTTAACTGTAAATAGTTGACTGTAATTGTAATATAATACACCCCCCTAAAAGAAAAAATGACTAGTTAATAGAGTCAAGTCTAATTTTTTTTGTCAAAAAAATGTTGCGAGAACGGGATTTGAACCCATGACCTAAAGGTTATGAGCCTTGCGAGCTACCAAACTGCTTTATCCCGCGATGAAAAGAAACCAAACTAATGGACAAACAAAGATTGAATGCGCCCCTCTTCCATATATGTACAAATAGAATAGCCGGGCCGTGTTTGGGGCGGAATGTTGTAAAAATGACCATTCTCTATAGTTCTAATCCTATTATATATTGTTTGTTCGTAATCTGCGGCATAAACATTTCTAAATGTATTTAGAGATTCAGAGCTCGAGGAAGACTCTAAAGGAGGAAGACTGTTTCCCCCCCCCCACTTGAGTCCGAAGAAACCCAAAAAACCAAAGAAACTCCTAGCAAAGTACAAATCATCTCGAAAATGAAAGAGCGAAAGATAAAAGCGAAAAAAAAAGAAAAAAATATGGATTAGCAACAAAAGAATCCAACCTATTTTTTTTTTATGATTCGATAAGACAAAATCAAAGTTATTAACACTATGAATAAAAGAAAGAGAAATTCTGGGGTAGTCATTATAGCGATTCCTTCTGATCTTAGAAAAGGTCCGAAAGAAAGTGCTACGAAACTGATGAACAGCTTCAAAACTATTTTTAGTAGGCGATAGATAATGGTTTTCATTTTTTTTTTGTTTTGTTTCTTCTCTTACTGAAATCGAATTTCCTTTTCGTGCCATATGTGCTTAGACTTGGCTTTTTCCCCCTTATTTTTCCCGGTTTAATATTTGTTCTCGAAAGTCTTCGTCTCCTTGATAGCTGGAAGTTCTCCAAAAGTATGAAAAGCAGGAGGACTTTGTACCATCCATTCCGGTGTGGTTGAATTATGTTCAACAGCCCAAGGACTTGGAGCACATCTTTTGTTATTTCCACTGCTTGAAGTGATTGTTACGACCACGAAGAAACGACAAATCCCAACTACGGATATATAAGAACCAAAACTGCTAAGGGCATTCCATCCAGCGTAAGCATCTGGATAATCGAGAATGCGATGTGGCATACCCGAAAGCCCTAAGAAATGCATGGGAAAGAAGGTCAGATTAACCTCGAAAAAAGTAATCCAAAAATGGATTTGACCTAAAGTTTCAGGGTATGTCCGACCAAAGATTTTACCCACCCAATAGTGAAATCCTGCAAATAAAGCAAAAACGGCTCCCATAGAAAGTACATAATGGAAATATGCACCCACATAATAAGTATCATGTAGAGCAATGTCTAGTCCAGAATTTGCCGGGACTATTCCAGTGAGTCCCCCTATGGTGAACAAAAAGATGAACCCTACAGCAAATAACATGGGTGTTTTGTATTGTATCGAACTGCCCCACATGGTAGCGATCCAACTAAAGATTTTGATTCCAGTGGGGACAGCTATGATCATGGTAGCTGCAGTGAAGTAGGCACGGTTCAACCCAACTCTCATACGAGCTCCTGGCGGTTCATTCATCTGACCATAGACTAAAGCCACTTTTGATTCCGCAAGATTTTGTTCATAAATTACTCCAGATTCTTTCATTTCCATGTAAAGATCATTTCCTTCACGAGTACGTTCACCTACTCCGCCAAATACGGATACACCCCCATGAGCTTTGGCAATGTTGTTGATCAATTCCATAATGAGTACTGTTTTACCTACCCCAGCTCCCCCAAATAGTCCAATTTTTCCTCCACGACGATAAGGAGCTAAAAGATCGACTACTTTAATTCCTGTTTCAAAAATAGATAATTTTGTATCTAATTGTATGAAAGCGGGCGCAGGTTTATGAATAGGGGATGTTGTGCGAGTATCTACAGGACCTAAATTATCAACGGATTCTTTATCCTATTTTCGACATCATATCTATAGTTAACGCATTCATCATAGTTAGAAGCTCCAGCTCTGTATCAAGGTCACAATCGATATCGTCACTATCATCAATAGCGTCACTAGCATTAATATCGTCACTAGCATCAATATCGTCACTATCATCAATATTGATATCATCAATAAGAAAACCTTTAAGCTTGTTATCCAGGAACTTGTTCAGATATACTGTAATGAAAGGAACATAGGAGTTTGTCGCTAGGTATTTGACCAAATAGGATCGTCCGGTTCCTATAGAACCTATCACTAAAATACCCCTAGAGGGAGATAGGGCTAAGCAGAGCGAAAAGGGTTTTCCATGAGACGGGAAATGAAAACTATTAGCCCTACACGAAGTTTGTGAATAAGTGATTGTCTGATAATGAGCAAGGAATATCCGTCTTTCTGCTAAACAAGATGTATTGAACTCATAACTCATTAGATACTTTTTATGAATGTCAACTAAGTATCGTAAGTAAATTGGTCTCGGTTGTTCAATCATTTGATAACCAGAGTTATTCTTTGATAAATGATCACTATGAGTCAGACTCAATAGAATTTGATCAATCCTTTTTTCTGTCGTTAAGGTGGAGAACGGAACCAAGAATTCTCTTTCTTTATCATCAATCGAATCACTGTTCGCGACCCAGGATTCTATTTTATCATCAATCCAATCACCGCTCACGTTTTTTCTTTTTCTTGTCAATGAATAGATCTCTTTACTTGTATGACTTAGATGTCTCGTATTTCTCGAAAAAATGATTCGATTAATAGGATTTGGTATGATACTTATGAGATCGATGATATCGATGAGATTGATATTCAAATATTTC
Source organism: Fremontodendron californicum (assembly GCA_030761205.1). Lineage (NCBI taxonomy): Eukaryota > Viridiplantae > Streptophyta > Magnoliopsida > Malvales > Malvaceae > Fremontodendron > Fremontodendron californicum. Next base: position 10,181,585 of record JAULJL010000019.1, on the reverse strand, counting down.
TTCTTAGAACGTATTGATTTGACCCCATAAGCGGGACCACCACCCCATAGCATGTTGCCGCCAAAAGCAGAACCCCGTATTTCTTCTAGAGAATCTCTTAATTGTTCCAGAGCAACTAGAAAGAGATTCTTTAACCAGAAAGAATTCAGTTCAGATGTAGGATACCTATCCAGAAGTTTTCGCAACTCAATCATGTATGATGGAATCATCAAAGATTTGACCTTTTCGAACTCTGTCTGTAACTCACTATAGGCTCGGGAAACAAAGAGAAGATGTGTACGAACGAGATATCCAGCAACAAGAAGAAGGAAAAGGATTGAATAGAGGAACTCCTGAACATTTGGCGATCTCAGATGTGTCGATATCAATGGTGACTCATTATTTCGATGAATCATTTCTTCGAACAGAAGAAAATTATGTAAACACTTACTCGAAATCTCACTTATCAGATTCCATTGTGGAACACACAATTTTTTCTGAAGAATTCGCCATGATATATCTGATCCATGCATAATATCATGAAAAATGGATACAAAATTTTGACTGCTACTTAGTATCGGCAATAGGTCTGAAAAAGTATCTAAAAATATCAAATTTAGATATTTGTACCCTGTCAAAGTAAGGAACCATGGCATATATGTTTGGAATAGATTCCGTTTTGAGAGAGTTGAAAAAGCACTATCTCGTTGAAAGGTTCTATACATCCACCCTTTCTCAACGCATTTCTTTAGACAAAGACTCCATTTTTTTCGCTTTTCGGATGGTAAATATTTCTCAGAACATGGAGTGTGAATCAAACCCATGTTTGAATTGAAATTGAGATACTGATGCAAGTTCTTCTCTTCTGAATCAGATAGATTCATATCTGAAAGAGGTTGACAATAAGTTCTTTCAAAATTGACTATTTGTCCTCGAACCATAGTAGTATTATTTTATTTGATCAAATCATTGAATCATTTATTTCTCTTGAAATATCTTTAGTGTTTATTTCTACACACGTCTTTTTTTAGGGGGTCTACAGCCATTATGTGGCATAGGGGTTACATCCCGTACAAAACTTAATAGTATACCACTTCTACGAATAGCTCGTAATGTTGTATCTCTTCCGAGACCAGGACCCTTTATCATAACTTCTGCTCGTTGCATACCTTGGTCTACTACTGCTCGAATAGCATTTCCCACTGCGGTTTGAGCAGGAAAAGGAGTCCCTCTTCTTGTACCCTTGAATCCACAAGTACCGGCAGAGGACCAAGAAATTACCCGACCCCGTACATCTGTAACAGTAACAATGGTATTGTTGAAACTTGCTTGAACATGAATAACTCCTTTTGGTATTCTACGTGCACTTTTTCGTGCACTACTGCGCCCATTCCTACGTGAACCAATTTTTGGTATAGGTTTTGCCATATTTTATCATTTCATAAAGATAAGTCAGAGATATATGGATATATCCATTTCATGTCAAAACAGATCTTCTATTTTTATTTGTTCATCGCTTTCTTTAAGATTAGTTTTTTTTTCGTTAAGGAGTTCTTTTTAAAATAGAAAGATTATCCTTGTCTTTGTTTATGTCTCGGGTTGGAACAAATTACGATAATTCGTCCCCTCCTACGGATTAGTCGACATTTTTCACAAATTTTACGAACGGAAACCCTTATTTTCATAGTTGTTATTCCTTAAATTTTTTCGAATCCACTTATTGGAAGAAAATAAGTTTCTTGAAAATTTTAGACCTTGAATTGGATCCCCTTGAAAGGAATCTTGAAGTTGAAAAAACTACCTAATCGTTTGAATCCTTGTTGCGGAGTCTATAAATTATACGCCCCTGGTTGAATCATAAGCACTTACTTCACTTTTGTTGACTCTATCCCACGGTGGTATACGTATAAAACTCGACCGAATCCTTACTGAAACATAACCTAGAATCAGATCTTCATTATCTAAAGGAATCCGGAGTGGAAGTGATTCACTAATTAAACCTCCATGAATCTATTTTTGTTCTTTTATTCCAGGTAAAACTTCCTTGACGTATCAAATACTGTAGGGCAGGAGGAGTTCTATTAGACAACCCGTGCTTTTTTTTTTCACAAATGGAAAGTTTCGGATACAATTTGGATATCAGACAGATTACCATATATAACACAAAATTTCTCCACCGATTCCTTCTAGTCGAGCCTCCCGGTCTGTCATTATACCCCGAGAAGTAGAAAGAATTAAAATCCCCATCCCGCCTAAAATTCTAGGAATTTGTTGATAGTTAGAATAGATTCGTAGACCGGGTCGACTGATCCGTCGTAAATTTAAAATAGTTCTATGTGGTCCTTTCCTATTCCTTCTATGTCGTAGGGTTAAAACCAAAAAATATTTGTTGCTTTCCCGATGTTTCCTTACGTTATCGATAAAATCTTCTCGTAAAAGTATTTTAACAATGTTTTCAGTGATCTTAGTAGATCCTATTCGAATCGTTCCTTTTCTATTCATGTCAGCGTTTCGTATAGAGGTTATTATGTCAGCAATAGTGTCCTTACCCATAGTAAACTAAAATTATTGTTGCTCCCGAATTTTGATATAACCAACGTGTTCTTTTTTTTTTACTTAGTAAAGGTAAATAAGACACAATCTACTAATTAATCTATGGCATTTAAATACTCTAATTTAAATACTATAACTATATTTAGGTCTCGTCTTATAATACCTCAGGAGCTAATGAAACTATTTTAGTGAAATTTAACTGTCTCAATTCTCGGGCGATCGCACCAAAAATTCGAGTTCCTTTTGGATTTCCTTCTTGATCAATGACAACTGCAGCATTGTCATCATATCGTATTATTATACCGTTGTCGCGTTTGAGTTTTTTACAAGTACGTACAATTATAGCTCTGATCACTTCTGATCTTTCTAGAGGTGTATTTGGTACTGCTTCCTTGATCACAGCAACAATAACGTCACTAATATGAGCATATCGGCGATTACTAGCTCCTATGACTCGAATACACATCAATTCTCGAGCCGCGCTGTTATCTGCTACATTCAAATGGGTCTGAGGTTGAATCATTTTTTAAATCTCTTTTTTCAATGTAAGAAAGGACGAAGAAAAAAAGAAATATTGTTTGTCAAAAAAAGGGAAACCCGCAATTTTTTTTTTATTCCCAAGACAAGACTTCTCGTACTTTCATGCCTATAACTTTACTCTTTCTTTTCATTAAACTTTCCACTTAATGATCCTGATATGAATCTAGAGCGTTATCAAGGTCAGAATTTATCGTAACAAATAAATAGAACAAATAAAAAACAAATAGCGGTAGGGATGGATATATCAGAAAACTGGACTTTTTTATTCTTCCCTAATTTTTTTTTTGTTTGGCTTTTTTGGAAAACAAAATACAAAAAAATGGGCATTTTATGTTATGGCGGATCAGCGAATTATTGGGCCGAGCTGGATTTGAACCAGCGTAGACATATTGCCAATGAATTTACAATCCGTCCCCATTAACCGCTCGGGCATCGACCCAGGAAGAATCAATTCTAGGTTTATTGATAATCCATGATCAACTTCCTTTCGTAGTACCCTACCCCCAGGGGAAATCGAATCCCCGTTGCCTCCTTGAAAGAGAGATGTCCCGAACCGCTAGACGATGGGGGCATATTTGCCTGACCGCGATCATACTATGCTCATAGTATGAACAATTTTTTGAAATTGTCAATATAATGGAATGATATGACTAGATCCGAAAGCTTTTTCCATCTTTTATGATATTCCATTTTTTATTCATGATTTATACTGAGTAAATCATTCATTTTAATCGCCACTCTATTCTTCTATTCTATATAGAAATGAATTAGATAAATTCAATCTAATATATAAATAGATATTATAAAAAGAAACTAGATTATATTAATAATACAAAGTATAAGTTCGGGAAGTGATTGGTCTGACATAAACATAAAAAAAGGGAGTTAAACTTCATTTCTTCCACTTTCATTCATTGATTCACTCATTATTACGATGAGACAGGCGTATTTCTATCTCACACTAAGCCAGTAAATTAACAAAAAGTAAATTTGGAATTTTGGGAAGAGGGAGCAAGAAGTTATCAAAAATTATTTGTGTTTTTTTTTCTAAAAATTGGGTTCGGTGGACAAAGCAAATCTCTTCATCACATGTTTCAATAAAATATATTGGATCTATGTCGAATTGCTAAGGTACATGTATTAATTAAATCAAATAAATGAATTTCGTTATGTTCTGATAAGCCAATTATGATCGGCCTTGAAACAATTCATTGCATTGATATTTATCAAATCCAATATCAATAAACCCATTTTACCCTCTACACGTTAAGTAAATTTGAATTCTCATTCCTGAGAGCTACTAGCCACTATGAGTCTACTGCATATACTTATATATATATATATATATATATATAAATAGATCTTATCCGTCTACTGATTCATTCAGTAATTGAATCGAACGACCCTTTTAACACAGTGGTAGAGTAACGCCATGGTAAGGCGTAAGTCATCGGTTCAAATCCGATAAGGGGCTTTTGGCTTTTTTTTCCTATAAAACTCCAGTGAAATAGTAGTATTCATATTGAAACGAAGAATAGGGATGTTGTTTTTATTGGTAATAAAAAACCAACTGTATATGTATAATAATTTAATTAGAAACTGTATAATTTAACTCTAATAAGTTATTATTCTAATGAGTTAGAGTAGAGTAATTCTAAAAGAAAGTTGAACATTTGTTTATTATAATGAATAATGATAAGTCGTCTCTTGAAGCGACAAATATATATTTATATTTTGATTTTGAATTATATTATTCCAATCAAATCCATTGTAAAGAATTGTAAAGATTAGAAATCAACAAAAGAAAAAGTAAGTGGATCTAACCCATTGAATCGTGACAATTTCCACTATTCTGATATTAAAATTCGATAGATATGAAATTGGAACAGTAGATTTCTTTTTATTTCATATTTATTTGGACTCCACAAGAATCTGTCGATATTTCCGATTCAATCTTCTTGTTCCTAGGAATAAATTAATATTCTATTCCTTTCTAGATAAAGAGAAACATTTATTTCAAGTTACAACCTAAGAGCCTTTTTCAACATCTTATCTTTCTTTGATTCCAGAACACAACAAGATCCATTTCTATCTATATAGAATATATAGAATTTATTAGATAGAAACCTAAATCAAATCATGTCTTAACATATCAAATATTTCCATATCGATACATATGACACTTTTGTTCTGACAATGTGATGGAGAGTGAGTGCGAAAAAGAAACTTTCATTTTGAGTCTCCTATTATTTAATTTAATATTAATTAATTTAATTTAATATTGTATTAGATTGAAAAATAGGAACTTCTCTCTTTTTCTGATATAGAAAAGTAAATAGAAAAATATTCGAAGTGGATTTCTCGACCCGTGAAATGAAAAAATAGACTCTGGAGTTTTTTTTGTTTTATATTCATCTGAAGGAAATATGAGAAAGAAAACAATAAATAAAAGAAATAAAAAAAGAAAATATATATATATAGCAGACTATAGTAATTTAATACACATAGAAATTAGAATAATACATAAAAATATTGATTTTTATCAATCTCACGAACAAGATCCAAGAATAAGATTAGTTGATAGAGGTGGAGGGGTAGATCTGGGGATCAACCAGTAGCGAGAGATTTATCTCTTCCCTCTCTTCGGGATCGAACATCAATTGCAACGATTCGATAAACGGCTTATTGGGATAGATGTAGTTAAATAATACCCCCTAGAAATGTATAAGAAGTTTTCTCCTCGTACGGCTCGAGAAAAAAATGATTAAAAGTTATGTCTAAGTATGGAATTATGATGTATGGAATTAGAATGTCAAAAAGATCCATAAACCAGCAAATCAATTAGACAATTAAACCCATCTTTTTTTTTCGAAAAAAAAAAGAAGAAAAAAGCATTCGTACTCTTATAACTCAAGTCAAATAACTTTCAAAATGCTCAAAATAAAAAAAATCCTTAGGCATTCTTTTATTGAGTGGTCTCTAACCCCTTTTTCGTTTGTCTCGCTTAGAATCTATTTCGATTCTTCATTTTAATCTAGTTGTTGAGAAAATTGAAAAGGGTATTTCCTTGTTCTAGGATCTTTTATCTTTGCCTTGAATCATTGGGTTTAGACATTACTTCGGCGATATTTAATCATTTCAAAAATGGCAGCAACATGCCCCTTTTTCTCTTTTTTTTTCTATCAAAGAATCATATGAACGATTAATTCCCGCATGATACACTTTTGATTGAAAGAGTTTTACCAATTCCAACAATTTTTCTTTTTTATTTGAAAATAGTTTGAATCGGAGCCTTTCGATTTCTATATCAAAAATAGACTTACGAAGTTGTTCCAACTTATTGATTTCCATTAACTAACCCTAGATCCTTGCCTCTGAAAAATGGATGTTTCTCTTCGAGCTCTATCCTGTACTATTTACATTACAACCCAACAAAAAGGCGGATTATAATAGAACAAAACAAAGGATGTCGAGCCAAAAGCACCTTCATTTCTACATAATGTAAAGTGGTGGGTTTTGACATCCACAGCCGATCATGTCCTTCAAGTCGCATGTTGCTTTCTACCACATCTTTACAAACGAAGTTTTACCATAACATTCCTCTAGTTTGGAACATTGATTCAATTATGGAATCATGAATAGTCATTGGTTCAGTCGATACATAGTAATCTATCTATACTTCTTCCTTCTATATGAAATCAATTTCCTTCTATATGAAATAAATAGATAATTTAGGAAGAAAAAGCCTCAATAAGAATTCAAATTACCCCATATTGTATGAATGCAATATATTTTTATTTTTTAAAACTTTTATTATACTTTTCTATTCTAATTAAACTTTTCTATTCTAATTAATAAGAAATAAAGAATATCATTAATTATAATAATATCACGAATATTATAAATAACACAAACAAACTAATCTTTTTGAATCTACCTTGCATCTTCAAATAACCCGATAGATCAAATAACTCGATAGAATAGATCCGCCAATCTCACAGTTCTTCGAGTGCCAATTTTAATAAATCATTAAAAATCAAAAGCAAGAATCACATTTTCTCCAAAATTTGACTCTTAGAAAGAAGGTTGTTTAAAAATATAAAAAAAAGCAATTTAGATTCGGATATCGTTATTCTGATGTATAAAAAGAGTACGCTCTGGGACGGAAGGATTCGAACCTCCGAATAGCGAGACCAATACCCGTTGCCTTACCACTTGGCCACACCCCATTTAGATTTCTATTTGAAACTACTAAACACTAATATGGGTATTCCTTGTTCGTCAATTCCAGTTCCAAATAGCTATGGAATAGATTAGATTCTTGCTAGGATTTTGGCACGTATATTCAGTATTGGACCGTCTATAGCAGTCATATCAATTTTACTAAGTTTTTCAGTAATTCCTTTTAGCTCTCGCCTTATTTTAGCCGATCTTAATATCGGTATTTTTTTATGGATTGCCATTTCAAGTATTGCTCCTGTTGGACTTATTATGTCAGGTTAATGTTCAAATAATAAATATTCCTTTTTAGGTGGTCTGCGAGCTGCTGCTCAATCGATTAGTTATGAAATACCATTAACTCTATGTGTTTTATCAATATTCCTTTTTAGGTAAAATATAAACTTTTATTTTACCTATTCCTTTCGTTCTAGAAAATAAGTTGAATGGATTGAATAGATATCTTCGTTTTTTATTATCCTTCAGGTTGATAAACTAAATTAGATAGTTAAATATGATTGAAAAAAAGCAGCTTATAAATTCGTAGTAAATTAAACAAAAAAAATTGAATCTCATTTCCTATGTACAAGAGTTAAGTGGAAGAAAACGTAAGCGGAAGAAGTCTTTACCCCAAGACGGGTTGATTAGTCAATCTAGCTTGAAGCGGGCTCAAAAGATCAATCGTATAGAGTTTTCTCTATCCTTTGTATGAATTCCCATAAACCAAACGGGGGATTGAATAAAAAAAATGAGTGGATGGTTAGGAACACCAAAATACACAAAGGATTAGTAATGGAGATTATGTAAATTATATAAAAAGAGACTTCTGGATAACATAAAAATAATACTAATTGGGGCTTTAAATTAGTAGAAATGACTAGGCAGTACTCCCCACGATTCCGGTCCAGAGTATGCTCCTATCCACCGATTAAATTAATGACTATCAGGAACGAAAATAATCCTTTACTATTTTTTAGTTTAAGCCCCCATTCATGGTTTTCTCAGATCCGAAAGAAGAATAGGAACGAAAAAGAAACAATAAAGAATAAAAAAGAAATCTTTTTTTTATTCTTTCTTTCATATATATAGAGAGATATAATACGTGTCATGATTTATGAGCTAATGTAATGTTTAACTTTTTTCGTAATCGAAAACAATGGTTTGAAATATCTATTGATATTTCTACAAGAAGTATTTTATTGAAGGCTTAAGTTATTACTCAACAAATAAAAATTGAAATTATTAACGGGCGAGATCAATTCAGAAGCACTTTTTTTTTATTTTTTTTATTCTTCATAATATAGCAGACAGAATTCCATTGGTATAATTTTGGACCTTCCAATCCATTATTTCTCTATCTATTCTACAACCATACGAAGATAAATAATACTGATTCGGTCCTTAAATTTATTTGTGACCCACGAGGAGCCGTATGAGGTGAAAATCTCATGTACAGTTTTGGACTAGCGATGGAAACAGTGATGCTATCATCGACTATAATTATCTAACAGTTCAAGTACAGTTGATATAGTTGAGGTGCAATCAAAATATGGTTTTTGGGGATGTAATTTGTGGCGTCAGCCAATAGGGTTTATCATTTCTCTAATTTCTTCTCTAGCAGAATGTGAGAGATTACCTTTTGATTTACCAGAAGCCGAGGAAGAATTAGTAGCAGGGTATCAAACCGAATATTTGGGTATCAAATTTGGTTTATTTTACGTTGCTTCCTATCTAAATATATTACTTTCTTCGTTATTTGTAACA